>ONZH01027890.1:0-17506 GCA_900303285.1 Rhinella marina | reverse complement strand
GCGAGTTATTGTGAGGCTGAGGATTTGCCGTCCCCCCAGTGTCCACTAGATGTCTCCATTCTCCACTTCATCTTGTAATCACACAGCATTTCAATCCACATTGAAGCGATTGCCCCAAGATTAACCCTTCACATCTCCAGCCGCAGTGTTCGCAGCGTCTGCTGGTGGGTTATATAAGTCGATGGCTCCCGGGAGACTTTGACATTTACAGTCCTTTCTGTCATTTTTCCAGTTTTCCTGAATTCCCTTTCATCTGGTGATTGTGCTGTATAGTCTCCTGACATACCCCCGCCATATACTGCAGCCCCCGACCCTATATAGTGTGCTGTATAGTCTCCTGACATACCCCCGCCATATACTGCAGCCCTCGACCCTATATAGTGTGCTGTATAGTCTCCTGACATACCCTCCGCCATATACTGCAGCCCCCGCCCCTTATAGTGTGCTGTATAGTCTCCTGACATACCCCCACCATATACTGCAGCCCCTGACCCTATATAGTGTGCTGTATAGTCTCCTGATCATACCCCGCCAATACTGACAGCCCCTGCAGCCCCCGGCCCTATATAGTGTGCTGTATAGTCTCCTGACATACCCCAGCCATATACTGCAGCTATATGTCTACATACCCCCGCCATATGCAGCCCCCGGCCCTATATAGTGTGCGTATAGTCTCCTGACATACCCAGCCATATACTGCAGCCCTGCCTATATAGTGTGCCTTTGACATAGCCTCCTGACTAGCCCATATACTGAGCCCCCCCTATATAGTGTGCTGTATAGTCTCCTGACATACCCCCGCCATATACTGCAGCCCCCGCCCCTGTATTGACTACCCCCGCATATACTGCAGCCCCGACCCTATATAGTGTGCTGTATAGTCTCCTGACATACCCCGCCATATACTGCAGCCCCCGACCCTATATAGTGTGCTGTATAGTCTCCTGACATACCCCGCCATATACTGCAGCCCCCGACCCTATATAGTGTGCTGTTAGTCTCCTGACATACCCCCGCTATATACTGCAGCCCTCACCTATATAGTGTGCTGTATAGTCTCCTGACATACCCCCGCCATATACTGCAGCCCCCGGCCCTATAATAGTGTGCTGTATAGTCTCCTGACATACCCCAGCCATATACTGCAGCCTCAGCCCCTGTATAGTCTCCTGACATACCGCCATATACTGCAGCCCCGGCCCTATATAGTGTGCTGTATAGTCTCCTGGACATACCCCCGCCATATACTGAGCCCCCGACCCAGTGTGCTGTATAAGACTCTGACATACCCCCGCCATATACTGCAGCCCCCGACCCTATTATAGTGTGCTCTATAGTCTCCTGACATACCCCGCCACATTACTGCAGCCCCGCCCTATATAGTGTGCTGATAGTCTCCTGACATACCCCCGCCATATACTGCGGCCCCGGCCCTATATAGTGTGCCCCCTATTATACTGCGGCCCCCGGCCCTATATATAGTCTCCTGACATTACCCCTGCCATACACTGCAGCCCCCGACCCTATATAGTGTGCTGTATAGTCTCCTGACATACCCCCGCCATATACTGCAGCCCCCGACCCTATATAGTGTGCTGTATAGTCTCCTGATATACCCCCGCCATATACTGCAGCCCTCAGCCCTATATAGTGTGCTGTATAGTCTCCTGACATACCCCGCCATATACTGCAGCCCCCGGCCCTATATAGTGTGCTGTATATAGACTTCTGACATACCCCCGTCATATACTGCAGCCCCCGACCCTATATAGTGTGCTCTATAGTCTCCTGACATACCCCCGCCATATACTGCGGCCCCCGGACCCTATATAGTGTGCTGTATAGTCTCCTGACATACCCCCGCCATATACTGCAGCCCCCGGCCCTATATAGTGTGCTGTATAGACTCCTGACATACCCCTGCCATATACTGCAGCCCCCGCCCCCTATATAGTGTGCTGTATAAGTCTCCTGACATACCCCCGCCATATACTGCAGCCCCGGCCCTATATAGTGTGCTGTATAGACTCCTGACATACCCCCGCCATATACTGCAGCCCCCGCCCCCTATATAGTGTGCTGTATAGTCTCCTGACATACCCCCGCCATATACTGCCAGCCCCCGGCCCTATATAGTGTGCTGTATAGTCTCCTGACATACCCCCGCATATACTGCAGCCCCCGCCCCTATATAGTGTGCGTGTATAGTCTCCTGACATACCCCTGCCATATACTGCAGCCCCCGACCCTATAGTGTGCTGTATAGTCTCCTGACATACCCCCGCCATATACTGCAGCCCCTGGCCCTTTATAGTGTGCTGTATATAGATTTCTGGACATACTCCCGCCATATACTGCAGCCCTCGGCCCTTATAGTGTGCTGTATAGTCTCCTGACATACCCCCGCCATATACTGCAGCCCCCGACCTATAGTGTGCTGTATAGTCTCCTGACATACCCCCGCCATATACTGCAGCCCCCGACCCTATATAGTGTGCTGTATAGTCTCCTGACATACCCCCGCCATATACTGCGGCCCCCGGCCCTATATAGTGTGCTGTATAGTCTCCTGACATACCCCTGCCATACACTGCAGCCCCCGACCCTATATAGTGTGCTGTATAGTCTCCTGACATACCCCCGCCATATACTGCAGCCCCCCGCCCCTATATAGTGTGCTGTATAGACTCCTGACATACCCCCGCCATATACTGCAGCCCCCGGCCCTATATAGTGTGCTGTATAGTCTCCTGACATACCCCCGCCATATACTGCAGCCCCCAGCCCTATATAGTGTGCTGTATAGTCTCCTGACATACCCCGCCATATACTGCAGCCCCCGGCCCTATATAGTGTGCTGTATAGTCTCCTGACATACCCCCGCCATATACTGCAGCCCTCAGCCCTATATAGTGTGCTGTATAGTCTCCTGACATATCCCCGCCATATACTGCAGCCCCCAGCCCTATATAGTGTGCTGTATATAGATTTCTGACATACCCCCGCCATATACTGCAGCCCTCGGCCCTATATAGTGTGCTGTATAGTCTCCTGACATACCCCCGCCATATACTGCAGCCCCCGGCCCTATATAGTGTGCTGTATAGTCTCCTGACATACCCCCGCCATATACTGCAGCCCCCGACCCTATATAGTGTGCTGTATAGTCTCCTGACATACCCCCGCCATATACTGCAGCCCCTGGCCCTTTATAGTGTGCTGTATATAGATTTCTGACATACCCCCGCCATATACTGCAGCCCTCGGCCCTATATAGTGTGCTGTATAGTCTCCTGACATACCCCCGCCATATACTGCAGCCCTCGGCCCTATATAGTGTGCTGTATAGTCTCCTGACATACCCCCGCCATATACTGCAGCCCCCGACCCTATATAGTGTGCTGTATAGTCTCCTGACATACCCCTGCCATATACTGCAGCCCCCGGCCCTATATAGTGTGCTGTATAGTCTCCTGACATATCCCCGCCATATACTACAGTGTGTATATAAGTATACATAGTGAGGGAGATTTATCAAACTGGTTCACTTCCCCTCAGCAACCAATCAGATTCCACCTTTCAGAGCTCTTTGGGCAACTAAACCAGTTCTCCTTTGCACCAGTTTGATGACTCCCCCAGTACGTCTTGTCTACTGGCCTTTGGGCTCCGCAGCCTCAGTTGGTTTCATGAAGAAGATGAACTGAGTTCTGCTTCCAGCGACAATCTGACCTCCAAATCCTGAGAGAGGGACAAGAACCCCACAGGGACCCTGACCTACATATACCGAGCAGGATCCGGAGGCAACCACGACCATAACTGCACCAGCAGAATAGTGAGTGCAGCTCTGGAGTATAATACAGGATGTAACTCAGGATCAGTACAGGATAAGTAATGTATGTACACAGTGACTGCACCAGCAGAATAGTGAGTGCAGCTCTGGAGTATAATACAGGATGTAACTCAGGATCAGTACAGGATAAGTAATGTATGTACACAGTGACTGCACCAGCAGAATAGTGAGTGCAGCTCTGGAGTATAATACAGGATGTAACTCAGGATCAGTACAGGATAAGTAATGTATGTACACAGTGACTGCACCAGCAGAATAGTGAGTGCAGCTCTGGAGTATAATACAGGATGTAACTCAGGATCAGTACAGGATAAGTAATGTATGTACACAGTGACTGCACCAGCAGAATAGTGAGTGCAGCTCTGGAGTATAATACAGGATGTAACTCAGGATCAGTACAGGATAAGTAATGTATGTATACAGTGACTGCACCAGCAGAATAGTGAGTGCAGCTCTGGAGTATAATACAGGATGTAACTCAGGATCAGTACAGGATAAGTATTGTATGTATACAGTTACTGCACCAGCAGAATAGTGAGTGCAGCTCTGGAGTATAATACAGGATGTAACTCAGGATCAGTACAGGATAAGTAATGTATGTACACAGTGACTGCACCAGCAGAATAGTGAGTGCAGCTCTGGAGTATAATACAGGATGTAACTCAGGATCAGTACAGGATAAGTAATGTATGTACACAGTGACTGCACCAGCAGAATAGTGAGTGCAGCTCTGGAGTATAATACAGGATGTAACTCAGGATCAGTACAGGATAAGTAATGTATGTACACAGTGACTGCACCAGCAGAATAGTGAGTGCAGCTCTGGAGTATAATACAGGATGTAACTCAGGATCAGTACAGGATAAGTAATGTATGTATACAGTGACTGCACCAGCAGAATAGTGAGTGCAGCTCTGGAGTATAATACAGGATGTAACTCAGGATCAGTACAGGATAAGTAATGTATGTACACAGTGACTGCACCAGCAGAATAGTGAGTGCAGCTCTGGAGTATAATACAGGATGTAACTCAGGATCAGTACAGGATAAGTAATGTATGTACACAGTGACTGCACCAGCAGAATAGTGAGTGCAGCTCTGGAGTATAATACAGGATGTAACTCAGGATCAGTACAGGATAAGTAATGTATGTACACAGTGACTGCACCAGCAGAATAGTGAGTGCAGCTCTGGAGTATAATACAGGATGTAACTCAGGATCAGTACAGGATAAGTAATGTATGTACACAGTGACTGCACCAGCAGAATAGTGAGTGCAGCTCTGGAGTATAATACAGGATGTAACTCAGGATCAGTACAGGATAAGTAATGTATGTACACAGTGACTGCACCAGCAGAATAGTGAGTGCAGCTCTGGAGTATAATACAGGATGTAACTCAGGATCAGTACAGGATAAGTATTGTATGTATACAGTTACTGCACCAGCAGAATAGTGAGTGCAGCTCTGGAGTATAATACAGGATGTAACTCAGGATCAGTACAGGATAAGTATTGTATGTATACAGTGACTGCACCAGCAGAATAGTGAGTGCAGCTCTGGAGTATAATACAGGATGTAACTCAGGATCAGTACAGGATAAGTAATGTATGTACACAGTGACTGCACCAGCAGAATAGTGAGTGCAGCTCTGGAGTATAATACAGGATGTAACTCAGGATCAGTACAGGATAAGTAATGTATGTACACAGTGACTGCACCAGCAGAATAGTGAGTGCAGCTCTGGAGTATAATACAGGATGTAACTCAGGATCAGTACAGGATAAGTAATGTATGTACACAGTGACTGCACCAGCAGAATAGTGAGTGCAGCTCTGGAGTATAATACAGGATGTAACTCAGGATCAGTACAGGATAAGTATTGTATGTTTACAGTTACTGCACCAGCAGAATAGTGAGTGCAGCTCTGGAGTATAATACAGGATGTAACTCAGGATCAGTACAGGATAAGTATTGTATGTATACAGTGACTGCACCAGCAGAATAGTGAGTGCAGCTCTGGAGTATAATACAGGATGTAACTCAGGATCAGTACAGGATAAGTAATGTATGTACACAGTGACTGCACCAGCAGAATAGTGAGTGCAGCTCTGGAGTATAATACAGGATGTAACTCAGGATCAGTACAGGATAAGTAATGTATGTACACAGTGACTGCACCAGCAGAATAGTGAGTGCAGCTCTGGAGTATAATACAGGATGTAACTCAGGATCAGTACAGGATAAGTAATGTATGTACACAGTGACTGCACCAGCAGAATAGTGAGTGCAGCTCTGGAGTATAATACAGGATGTAACTCAGGATCAGTACAGGATAAGTATTGTATGTTTACAGTTACTGCACCAGCAGAATAGTGAGTGCAGCTCTGGAGTATAATACAGGATGTAACTCAGGATCAGTACAGGATAAGTATTGTATGTATACAGTGACTGCACCAGCAGAATAGTGAGTGCAGCTCTGGAGTATAATACAGGATGTAACTCAGGATCAGTACAGGATAAGTAATGTATGTACACAGTGACTGCACCAGCAGAATAGTGAGCGCAGCTCTGGAGTATAATACAGGATGTAACTCAGTATCAGACACTTTATTTACAGAGCACTGATGTCACAGACTTTTCCGTCCTTCGCTTCTTCTCATCGCTCTTTATTGGTCACCAGTGAACGGTGATCTCGATAATTTAGTGCAAATAAGACATAGAAGGAAATGCGTCTTCTCATTATCATAGTCTGCAGCATTTGTGATTGAACAGGGGCCTAACGAGTCACTAAGGGGCCCCACAGCTCACACTGGGGCCCCTCTTGTCCATGACCAGCATTAACAGAAAGTGAGTCCAGGATATGGAAATGTTCTGGAGATTGTGTTCTCTGCTTTTTTCCAGATTCCTCTACTATACCACTGGTCACAGTGGTCCTCAGCTGCTCCTTCTGGTAGTCACCCCCATGTCACTGAGGTCCACTGGTTGCTGCCGTCGGTTGTGTCATGTTCTCCCATTTCTGTAGATACAGACTGTACACGTCCAGTGGTTCCCCATTTGTCCTGTATATAGTCGCACTGTAAGGAGCTGACCGCCTTCCTGCCGCCTCATCGTCTTCTTTGTCTGGAGGTCCGTACTCCTCATGGTGTCCCCCGTACTCCTCATGGTGTCCCCCGTACTCCTCATGGTGTCCCCGTGTTCCTTATTTTAGGGTCAGCATCAACAGGTTTGTGCGAGGAGACAGAATGAAGGTTTGGTGTCCTGCAAGACCAATGAACCTAAGCAGCCGTTCCTGGTGGTCAGTCTCTCCAGACACTTCCTGTAGGATCCTTGAGGCCCGACCTTCCATGATGTCATCATGACATCATCAGCTCTGGCCTTCGCTCCACATCAGAGGGACGAGGTCGTAGAGTCAACCACTTCACGGCCATTGCACACCGTGGGGACGTACTGGACGGTGGAACCTGCAAACACAATTCAGTTATTCTCGGACCCTCTGCAGCGGCTCTATGGGGGCAGACTGGTGTTTCTCTAGGTTTTCTATGGGGGCAGACTGGTGTTTCTCTAGGTTTTCTATGGGGGCAGACTGTGTTCTCAGGGGCAGACTGGTGTTTCTCTAGGTTTCTATGGGGGCAGACTGGTGTTTCTCTGGGGCAGACTGGTTCTCTAGTTCTCTATGGGGGCAGACTGGTGTTTCTCTAGGTTTCTATGGGGGCAGACTGGTTGTTTCTCTAGGTTTTCTATGGGGGCAGACTGGTGTTTCTCTAGGTTTCTATGGGGGCAGACTGGTGTTTCTCTAGGTTTTCTATGGGGGCAGACTGGTGTTTCTCTAGGTTTCTATGGGGGCAGACTGGTGTTTCTCTAGGTTTTCTATGGGGCAGACTGGTGTTTCTCTAGGTTTTCTATGGGGGCAGACTGGTGTTTCTCTAGGTTTTCTATGGGGCAGACTGGTGTTTCTCTAGGTTTCTATGGGGGCAGACTGGTGTTTCTCTAGGTTTTCTATGGGGGCAGACTGGTGTTTCTCTAGGTTCTCTATGGGGGCAGACTGTGTTTCTCTAGGTTTTCTATGGGGCAGACTGTGTTTTCTCTAGGTTTCTATGGGGCAGACTGGTGTTTCTCTAGGTTTTCTATGGGGGCAGACTGGTGTTTCTCTAGGTTTTCTATGGGGGCAGACTGGTGTTTCTCTAGGTTCTCTATGGGGGCAGACTGGTGTTTCTCTAGGTTTTCTATGGGGGCAGACTGGTGTTTCTCTAGGTTTTCTATGGGGGCAGACTGGTGTTTCTCTAGGTTTCTCTAGGTTTCTATGGGGGCAGACTGGTGTTTCTCTAGGTTTTCTATGGGGCAGACTGGTGTTTCTCTAGGTTTCTCTATGGGGGCAGACTGGTGTTTCTCTAGGTTTTCTATGGGGGCAGACTGGTGTTTCTCTAGGTTTTCTATGGGGGCAGACTGGTGTTCTCTAGGTTTTCTATGGGGCAGTTTTTCTAGGTTTCTATGGGGCAGACTGGTGTTTCTAGGTTCTATTTTCTATGGGGGCAGACTGGTGTTTCTCTAGGTTTTCTATGGGGGCAGACTGGTGTTTCTCTAGGTTTTCTATGGGGGCAGACTGGTGTTTCTCTAGGTTTTCTATGGGGGCAGACTGGTGTTTCTCTAGGTTCTCTATGGGGGCAGACTGGTGTTTCTCTAGGTTTCTATGGGGGCAGACTGGTGTTTCTCTAGGTTTTCTATGGGGGGCAGACTGGTGTTTCTCTAGGTTTTCTATGGGGGCAGACTGGTGTTTCTCTAGGTTTTCTATGGGGCAGACTGGTGTTTCTCTAGGTTTTCTATGGGGGCAGACTGGTGTTTCTCTAGGTTTTCTATGGGGGCAGACTGGTGTTTCTCTAGGTTTTCTATGGGGGCAGACTGGTGTTTCTCTAGGTTTTCTATGGGGCAGACTGGTGTTTCTCTAGGTTTTCTATGGGGCAGACTGGTGTTTCTCTAGGTTTTCTATGGGGGCAGACTGGTGTTTCTCTAGGTTTTCTATGGGGGCAGACTGGTGTTTCTCTAGGTTTTCTATGGGGGCAGACTGGTGTTTCTCTAGGTTTTCTATGGGGGCAGACTGGTGTTTCTCTAGGTTTCTATGGGCAGACTGGTGTTTCTCTAGGTTTTCTATGGGGGCAGACTGGTGTTTCTCTAGGTTTTCTATGGGGGCAGACTGGTGTTTCTCTAGGTTTCTCTATGGGGCAGACTGGTGTTTCTCTAGGTTTTCTATGGGGGCAGACTGGTGTTTCTCTAGGTTTTCTATGGGGGCAGACTGGTGTTTCTCTAGGTTTTCTATTGGGGCAGACTGGTGTTTCTCTAGGTTTTCTATGGGGGCAGACTGGTGTTTCTCTAGGTTTTCTATGGGGCAGACTGGTGTTTCTCTAGGTTCTCTATGGGGGCAGACTGGTGTTTCTCTAGGTTTTCTATGGGGGCAGACTGGTGTTTCTCTAGGTTTTCTATGGGGGCAGACTGGTGTTCTCTAGGTTTTCTATGGGGGCAGACTGGTGTTTCTCTAGGTTTCTATGGGGGCAGACTGGTGTTTCTCTAGGTTTTCTATGGGGGCAGACTGGTGTTTCTCTAGGTTTTCTATGGGGGCAGACTGGTGTTTCTCTAGGTTTTCTATGGCGTTGCTGCGGATCTATTGGACTACTTTGGTTCTACTGTAGGGAGATGCATTAATGAGCACTTCGTTAAGTCCCTCGTTAGAGAGGACGCAGAGTCTCTGCAGGTTAATGGGATGCCAGCGGCTTCTCTGAGGTCGTGAATTTAAATCAAGCCATTAAAAGGGTCCCTGGGGCATCGTGGGCAGGAGGGGCAGAGGAGAGGACAATGGAGAAGGGGCTTGTGGTCCTCCGTCTGCATTCCTCCATATCTGCCATGTGGTTAATGCAGCAGCATATGGGACCTCGCTATAGTGATTCCTCATCTGCGCCGGGACCGAATAATGAAGACCCTTCAGCCTAAGAGCTAATGCAGCTTATACATGGGAGGGTGTCGGGGGCTCGTCCTGCAGCTCTCCATGAAGAATACCATGTCCTCGGCTGATCTGTAACTACATGTCCCAGCATGCCCCCGACTATAAAAACAAGCATTGCACCATCTAGAACTTTCCATGTTCTACTACTGCTCAGTGGTCTCCAGACGCCCGGTCCGGACCTCAGATGTGTGGCACCGATGCATCTCTGTACACTGATATCTATAGCTGGCTGACAACCCCTCATACTCACCACGCGACCCTCCTGCCCCCGTGGCGCTGAAGCGGTTGGTGGCACTGCGGTGGCTGGTGACATTTTTCTGTGGCTGGAACATGATTATGTGGAGCTTTGGAGTAAACAGACATCCTAGGACAACAGAGCCACTGAGGCTGACCGACACGCACAGGGTGGTCGTCTGGACCTGAAACCCAGGACACAATGGAAGAGAATTCATAAACTGGTCACAACAGGGAAACAACTCTCATCATCCTCATGGTATAATACAGGAATCAACCAGACAAAAGATTTCTAGACACTGGAATCCTGCAGATTCACCCACCTACAGCGGAGCCCGTATCTGTCAGATACAATGTATCATCACCTGAGAGCAGATACAATGTATCATCACCTGACGACAGATACAGTGTATCATCAACTGACGACAGATACAATCAGTGGCTTAACTACAGGGGAAGCAGCTGCTTTGGGGCCCAAGAGGAGAAGGGGCCTGGGAGCAGTGTCTTTTCTAGTACTGGTTAGGCCAGGCCTCCAGTGTGACTGTATCTACAGGGGGCCCAGTCTGGCCTGAAATGTACTAAAAATGGTGTACATACCGGTATCAAGGACCTTTTGAATGCAGTAATGGTAGGCTAAAGGACCTTTGATGATGTCATCAGGTCACATGATTGAAGGTCCTGTATCGTACCATCACTGCATTCCAAAGGTCCTTTAGCCTCCAAGAGACATCAGAGGAGAATGGAGAACCTGCAGCCTGTAAGTAAATAAGTGTCTGTGTGTATATCTATATGTGTGTATGTGTATATATATATGTGTGTGTGTGTATCTATATGTGTGTATGTGTATATATATGTGTGTGTGTATATCTGTATGTGTGTATATATATGTGTGTGTGTATATCTATATGTGTGTATGTGTATATATATGTGTGTGTGTATATCTATATGTGTGTATGTGTATATATATGTGTGTGTGTATATCTATATGTGTGTATGTGTATATCTATATGTGTGTGTGTATATCTATATGTGTGTATGTGTGTATATATATGTGTGTGTGTATATCTATATGTGTGTATGTGTATATATATATGTGTGTGAGTTTATCTGTGTGTGTATATATATATATTTTTTGCGTGTATGTGTGTATGTATATACACACACAGATAAACACATACACACATTATATATAAATATATATGTGTGTGTGTATATTTGTTTGTGTATGTATATGTGTGTGCGTGTGTTATATGTGAGTTTTTGTGTATCTATGCCATCAGCAATCTGCTTATTCTGTAGGCGATATCTCAATATGGGTAGTAGTATATATATATATAGATTTATAGGATTAGAGCACTACTACTCCTATCCAAATATTTAGGACAACGATACTTGTTGAAAAAAAAAATGTTTTACTGTTGATGGGGGGGAAAAGGGGGGCCCTGTACAAAATTTACTGTGGGGCCCGTCAGTTGTAGCTACACCCGATTACAATGTATTATGAACTGAGACAGATACAATGTATCATCAACTAATGACAGATACAATGTATCAACTGATGACAGAGACAATGTATCATCACACCTGAGAGGAGATACAATGTATCATCATCTGAGGACAGATACAAGCAGCAGACGTTGTATCTGTACTGGACAGCACCGGAGCTAGTATGAGGCATATTATGGGGGCATCGCCTACAGTTGACATGTATCAGGATTCCTATTGAATGTTCCAGCTGAAACAAGTCAAGGGGCACAAAACTACCCCCCTTGAGGGCACACTATGTGCTGACTGTCACTAGGTCGCATTCACAACACTTGGACTGCACTAATCCAAATTGTGACACCCTAAATGGACATTCTGGGGACCATTGGGCAGTTGCACTTGCCCAACTTTTAGATATAGAGGAAGATGCTGGAGATGAGCAGAAGTGAGGTGTTGCTAGAAGATAGTGGATGCACCACGGACAAGAGAGGTGAAAGACTTAGAGCGCATGTGAAGAAGATATGAGAGCGCAGCAAGTGACCTACAAGGAATGGAGAGATGCTGCATGATATCTGGGATCCAGCGCAGGACGTGCTGCCCCATTACAATAATTATGTGTTAGGCACCTGATCTAAATACAGAAGCACCGCTATAAGGGGCAGAGTGCATCCAGGACCTGGTGTCTGAAGGGCAGGGCAAGGATGAGGGGTAGACAAGGGTAGGTGCCCACCCAGGGCCCGGCCTTGCAGCAAAGATCTGGAGGTGCAATGCCCATGACACGACTGCTGCATCATTGCAGTAAATCACGGCAAAAACCTTGATAAAACCAAGATGGTCCTCACCCTGTAATCACTTGAGGTGACATAGAAGATGGGCAGGAAGGCGAGCCAGATGATGCAGGTGGTGTACATGGTGAATCCAATGAATTTGGCTTCGTTAAAGTTCTCGGGACACTTCCTGGTCTTGAATGCATAGAGGGTGCAGAGCAGAACCAGGAGGACGTTGTATGAGAGGGACACCAGCATGCTGCCGTCACCGCTATTACACTTCAGGGTTACCACATATCGCTTATCGGGGGACGGTGTCCTTCCGAGTCCCGGCCGGCTCTAGAAGCAGCCACACCAGCACCACAAGCAGCTGGCAGGAGATGAGCGCCATGCAAATCCCGACCTGAGAGGCCGGACTTATGAAGCGAGGTCTCTGCACCCCATCTTGTGCACCATTGAAGATGCGGGCAATCCGGTTGGTTTTGGTTAACAGAGCCGAGTAGCAAATAGCAAAGGACGTGCCGAGTCCTAGACGACGAAGCGTGCAAACACCAGTGGATGGCTTGGCAATGAAGATGAAGGTCATTGCATAGCAGAGCAGCACTCCAATCAGCAGGATGTAACACAGCTCTCGCCCCGAGGCCTTCACGATGGGCGTATTATTATTCTGAACAAACATCCAAATCACAAAGAGGGTGGAGAGTAGACCCAGGCAGGAGAGGCAGACGGGCCCCCAGGGCCCAGGCATCACTCCAGCGGATGTACTCCTGGGGAAGCTCGAAGCAGTCTTTGAGGTCCACGTTGGGCCAGTACCCCAGGCCACAGTCCTTACATGTGAACTCATCGAGGAGGTACTCGTGTGGCTGGCAGGGGATGCAGATCCAGCAGCAGACGTCTCCAGGCTGCATGCTCTTCACCTCATTCTTCTTGCAAGGGTCACTGCACTGAGACACAGGCACCGAGCTCTGCGCCCATGGGATCCGGCTGGTATTGAGTGTCAGCTCCTCAGCCCAGTAGCCGACTTTCTGGTAGCGGTATTGTCCATTTGTTTTCTGGAAGCAGAAGATGTTGTAACGACCTATTCCGTCACCAAACTTGTCAAATCTCACGATGCTGTGAGTGTCCGGAGGAGGGAACGGAGCTGAAGGAAAACAGAAGAATTGTTAGAGACACTGTCTGTGGTAACAAGGGTCTGAACTAACGAGCGTGCGGAGGATGAGACTCCCAATCCAGAGCCAAGTCAGCAGACTGCGCGTTACATCTCCAACCAGCTGTTTGCAAAACTACAACTCCCAGCATGCCCTGCTCATTCCAGCTGTCAGAGGACGCTAGGAATTTGGTTCTGAAACAGCTGGAGAGCCGCAGATTGGAAAACTGTCCTTAGACGCCCTGGAGGAGTCCTACCCGACCTGAAATGTTCTAATGGGCTTCTCCAGGTTTAGAAAGTTAGCGTTAATTATGCAACTTTGTAACATACTGTGTCTCCTTTTTTGCTGTCAGTGAATGGAAGCTTTCTCACATTCAGAGGTTGAAAACCCGTGAAGATTATGTTCTGCTCACATGGCAGGAGGACACGTTACATGAGTCTCCCATTCACTGACAGCAAGCAGAGAATGCTATTATTGGCAGCTCTTGTTGATTTCAGGACGTTTTGGACAATGTCGGACGTGAAGTGATGTCATACAATCTACAGGGAGGACACTGCGAAGGGATCTGAACATCGGAGTAGAATCTGCTCACCATCGAACTTGACGTTCAGGATGTATTCCCGGTAGAAGCGACGTCCATTGATTGGGTTCATGGAGGGGCACATGCTGCTGGCGTTGGGGCACAGGGTCTGGTGCATGTTGTGCAGGGCGTGAGCTATGGCGTACACGGCATTCACCACAAACATGATCTTGGATTCTTGCTCGAATTTGACGTCTTGCAGGGAATGCTTCATGCAGTCTGAAGAATTGAGCCGGCACTGAAACTTATTCTCCCAGAATTCCCTGAAGAACGGATTTCGAGTGTTATTGAGTGGATGTAAAGACTGGAAATATCTTGAGAACTCAAACAGCGGGTACGATGCCAGCTCAATGGTGATGGCGCCTTCAGCCACCTCCTCACTCCCCGACACCACGCTCTCCAGCGCTCCCCAACCATCGCTCGCCACCCACATAAAGGAAACGTTGAGTTGCTGGGCAGCAGCCAGAAGTTCTCGGGCATCCTCAATCTTGGTGAAGAGCACAACCACCCGGGCACTGGGTTTCTGCTGGAGGGCTCGGATTACACTGGCAAAGGTCTTCTTGTTCATGGAGCGCCCAACCTTTTCGGAGGTAGCAATGCAAATATTACGAGCCCTTGCCTCCTGCTCGAAGGCTTCAATGCCAGTCTCGCCATAATCTCCTTCAGATGCAACAGTGGACACATAGGTCCAGTTGAAGAAGCGTAGGATCTCCGCCATGGCCTTGGCTTGGAAGAAGTCAGGAGGAACAGTGCGGGCAAAGAAGTCATAACGGGTCTTGTCACTCAGCTTGGCACTTGTAGAGGCATAACTGATCTGTGGGATCTGGAAGAGCCTCAGGAGATTGGCCACCTGGGAGAATGGAGAACGTATGAGTTAGGGTATAGCATGGAGGCCAAGATGTCACCAGAGAAGTCACAAGGCCCCTAAATAACCACACGACTATTATCAAATGCCTGTCTGTATGCAAGGTGCAAGTATGAGGGCCGGAGGAGGCTGACACTGCGTACCCTGCAAGTACACCTTATGTAGCTTCACCGGGCCCCTCAGGAAAGAGGGGCCAGGACCCATAGAAAGAAGAGTGAGAACCTCCTGGGCCTGAGGTGTAACATGAAGCTCCGAGTGCAAAGTGTGTAACGCCCCCACCACCAAGCACCTCCATAATACTGGGGTCTTCTCATGGAGTAGAAGAGCCAAGGAACCAAGTGCAAGTGTGACCTTGGCACATTCTATAGCTTTGCCCCCCAAATTTCTATTGGATCAATGTATCAATAACACATTAATTAATATATACCCTCCGCCACTCCTGTCACCATGCCATGAAGAAGGTCACAGAGGACAGGAGTCTGTGAGTGTCTGGACCTAAGACAACTCTGACTGTCTCACTTTTAGCACTGGTCTTTGGCTTAACCCTGGAACATACAAGTCCACGATGGGGAACGTCTGACAGTTTTAGTCAATGACATTCACATTATTCTGGGTTCTGGCTCCTTTAACAATGTTCTGCCTCTGACAACCATCCCTGAGCCCTAGGCGGACCTCAGCGGGCACCATACTGACAACCTCCTATGACACTAGCCTTGGTATTATGTTGAATCTAATGGCGTTGGCCAGATCAGCCCCTCAAGACAGTCACTAATCGTCCTGTGAAGTGTTTGATTCCCCTGCAGTGCCCCCACAGGAGAAATGAAGTATTACATAGTACATGTAGAAATCACTGGGTTCTCTATGTTATGTATGATCCTACAGAGAGACCTTGTTGGTGAATAGATAATTGTTCTCCATAGTGGAACCCACAATATAACTCTCTAAAATGGTTATAAAATACATGTTTTGGACCAGACAATCCCTTTAATGAAGAGGAGGCCCTCTATTATATGCTGAGGTTCCAGACAATCAACTTCACCTGATGGAGGCCTCATCTCTATGCATGAAATGCACCAGCACAGATCTTCTTCCATGCATTTACCTGTATAGAGACATCACTATAAGAGCCTCCAATGACTCCGCTGATCGCTGTGAGTGTCTCCCCATGGATAGCGTAGGATCCATCCGGGCAGATGTACTGAGGACCATCACCCCGAGTCAAGGATCCTCGCACCAACTCCAAGGCTTGCTCCAGGGCATAGGTATCTTTGGAGCATGTGTCCAAAATGTGCGCTCCCAGTTTAAGTCCTGGAAGAATTCTGGGGTCCTTGTTAATGGCATCTAAAGCAAAAAGCATGGCCTCCAGCCGCTGCAGGCCCCGGTGCTCGTTCATGCGTCCACACTCAGATCCAGGGCCCCCTTTCTCATGGACCGGGAAGAGGCCTCCTATGACCAAATCACCTTCAAAGCGGATCTCCGGTCTGGGGATTTTGCTGCTTTTCTCAGTGCTAAAGACAGGAAGCAAGAATATCGTCCAGAAGAGGTTAGCCATTGGCTCAACCCGGACTGTGAAATGTAGGAATCAAATATTGAGAAATCACTTCAGGAACTGCTGGAGAACAGGAGAAGGCATAGAGGAACCAGAGAGGAACCAGAGAGGAACCAGAGAATGAATCCTGCTCCTTTATCCTGAGTAGAGAGAAGGAGAGAGACAGAGAGAAAGGTCAAAGCTACAAGTGATGAAAGACACAAGAGAAACTAGCTTCTCATATCATTCACTGCACATAAACTGCAAGGATCTACCGTGAGGCAGTACTATCTACATCATATACAGGGAGAGACAGGGAGGCGGTACTATCTACATCATATACAGGGAGAGACAGGGAGGCGGTACTATCTACATCATATACAGGGAGAGACAGGGAGGCGGTACTATCTACATCATATACAGGGAGAGACAGGGGGAGGCGGTACTATCTACATCATATACAGGGAGGAGACAGGGAGGGGGCGGTACTATCATATACAGGAGGACAGGAGCGGTATCATCTACTCATATACAGGGAGAGAACAGGGAAGGCGAGTAACTATCTACATCATATACAGGGACAGACAGGGAGGCGGTACTATCTACATCATATACAGGGAGAGACAGGGAGGCGGTACTATCTACATCATATACAGGGAGAGACAGGGAGGCGGTACTATCTACATCATATACAGGGAGAGACAGGGAGGCAGTACTATCTACATCATATACAGGGAGAGACAGGGAGGCGGTACTATCTACATCATATACAGGAGACAGGGAGAGACAGGGAGGCGGTACTATCTACATCATATACAGGGAGAGACAGGGAGGCAGTACTATCTACATCATATACAGGGAGAGACAGGGAGGCAGTACTATCTACATCATATACAGGGAGAGACAGGGAGGCGGTACTATCTACATCATATACAGGAGAGACAGGGAGGGAGGGAGTACTATCTACATCATAGGGCGGTACTATCTCATCATATACAGGGGAGAGACAGGGGGGCGGTACTATCTACATCATATACAGGGAGAGACAGGGAGGC